>OZ010670.1:47287720-47332720 GCA_963932185.1 Troglohyphantes excavatus | reverse complement strand
TATAACTATTGTATAAACACATGCTTAAATAATAATAATTAATTTATATCAATCTTATATAATAATTTTTTATACTTAAGTTATAAAATTTAAGTTTTCAAAGAAATTATGAAATAATTGCTTGCTACATTTTCTTTAACTTTATTATCTAGAAAATAATTTGGAATTTTATTCAATCCTACCGGGCATATTTAATTATGTAAGCTTTTTGTTTCATATGTTTTCATTTGGGAAGTTTTGAATTTTTTTTCACAAAATATCTCCAAAAAATAATTAAATATCTTAAACTCGAATGACTGTAAAAAGATTTTTTTTAGCACAAGCAATCATAATTTTGACTCCCCGCCTTTCTTTTATAAAAAGTGACATTTTATAGCAATCAGACAACCTGGTCGTATTTTTGAATGTTTAAAATAGCAGGCTAAAATTATATATTCTTCTTCTATTGGCATGGCAGATAGTAGTGGGCCAAGGCCTTCCTTAGGCTCTTCCATTATGCACTCATTTTGGCGAGGGTACTCAAGTTGGCGACTGGTAAGATCTTAGAGGATACAGTTAACATTTATTTTAATTATTAAATGATATATTACACTTGCACTGCTAAAAATTGGTACACAAAAATAAGTAAATTGTACTCATTTTTGAGCACATTCGATGCTTATCATAGCTCCTTATATATATTTCAATTTTGAAAAAGACGTGTACTCAAAAATGAGTACAATGAATAAAAAAAACAGATTATAGCCTATTTAGGCTGCATTCATAAATCACTTTCAATAGATATCGACAATTACAAACCAGTTTTACCAGGAATCGAACCCATATCCTAAGGCACTGTACTCCAGTGCCTTATCCGTTGGGACCAGGACGACGTGAAGAAGTTATAAACAGAAGAAATGTTAAAAAGTTATGCCAAAAGAATGGGAAGTAAGACAATTGAGTTGTAAAATAACTCAGTTTCCGTTTAAGCAATCGACATCAAATCATGTGGAAAACCATCTTCCGAACAACTATTTTAAGTTTGTTAGGTCGCTTTGTTAAGATGGCTTGAACAGAAGATGAGATAAGCAATACTAAATCATACTGCTCATTTTTGAGAAAGTACGAGTACTTAAATTTGAGTACGTCATCACTCATAAACGATGCAATTGTACTCAAGGAAAAATGAGTAGGTACTCATTTTTAAGTACCTTTTTTTACAGTGTTCAGAAAATAAGGAATAATGCGTTTTTCAGATAAGAAAACTAGATATGTGATATTTTTCTGGTAAGAAAATAATGTATAAATTATGTAACTCTTTTAAATGTACCAATATTTTAAATGTACCAATATTTTAAATATAATAAAACAGTACTAATTTTCTAAAGTTTAGTTTTTTTTTATGTACAAGTTCCGCTTCATCTTTAGTCCGGCGCGTCCATAAAACTTTTAAACATATTCCTTAGTACATTTTATTTACATAATGGACTTTTCTCAAGAATTTTTCAGACAGCGCTTAAAACTTTTATTATTTGTAAGAAACTTGCGACACAAACTTAAAATATTCGGAAATAAAACGAACGTCTTCCTTCCGCCAAGATGAATTAATAAAACAATATTCTCGGCATTCCATTTGGGAGGTGGGGGAGAGGGGGGGACATGGTTCCGATTTTTCCGCGATTTGGCAAACTTACAAATAAAAGGAATGATGGCCCAGAACCAACAATTGAAGACTTCATTGCCAAAAGTACGTGAGTACATTTGATCCACCTGTTTACACGATTCCGCATTTCAATGATTTCACTTCCCTCATTCGCTCGGAATCGTATAAACAAGTGTACTTACGTACGGGAAATGTACTTGCGTACTTTTGGCTGTAAAATCTTCAATTGGGTCCCAACCACAGAGTTCTACTTGAAGTAGCTTGAGAGTAACAATCAAGCTGTAATGGTGGAATAACAAGAAGCCATCCTATTTTATTGAGTATACTGGTTTCAAAATAACTTTAGAAGTGTTTGGTGTATTGACTTGGGCCAAATCAGCGATAATTTTCGCCGTGTGGAACTCGGATAACATTACCATAGTTTCATTACCTTCGAACATGGATCCTTCATAGTAGAGAAAACATAATGTTATAATCTCGCTAACATCAAAGTGAGGCCAACATGTATGGCCTCAAACACGTGGTTAATTACGTCATTCCATTCATAAATTTTCACTGTTACACATTTCCCAATTCCTCAGCCAATCGCGAGTATTTTTTTATTCATAATTTTGAAAAGAAGTCACGTGTCTGAGGCCATTCGGTCTGAGATGTTGGTTTCACGATTGCGACGTCATATTCGCTCTACTGCAGTCCATTCATGCTCGAAGTTTATTACTGACATAGATTTTGATTTGGCATAGTTTATATTCTCAAAATCCAATATGTCTCTCTAAATAAGGCCCGATGAAAACTGTATGGGACATTTGCAATGCGTCCTAAAGTCATTTTCATCCCGCACTACAGTAGGTAATATGAGTCTCGGCTTGTGAAATTGCAGTCAACCGTTAAAGTTAAATGACAGCGCCATTTAGAATATGGTTGCAATTATCCATCAAGGAATTCAATTAAGTAGTGATTGAAACAGTTTAAAGAAACTGATGTCGGCAAGCCATATTAAATCGCTACCTTCATTAGTATGACAAAGACGTTACTACGCAATTTCTCGCGCATTCTCGTGGAGACCAATTTAGTGCCACCTATTGAACTAATTAAACTGGCTGGAAGTAATTAAACTTCTTAATTAAAATGAAAGCATCCACACTTTTGAAACTCCGTTTTTCCAGTATGGCAATGACATTACAATACTGTACAAAAAAGGTACTTAAAAATGAGTACCTGCATATACTCGTTTTTTTATAGTACAATTGCATCAAAAATGAGCGATGACGGACTCAAATTTCAATAATGGTATTTTTTTAAAAATGAGCAAATGTGATTTAATATTGCTAATTTCAGTTTATGTTTAAGCCATCTTAACAAAGCGACCAGACTAACTTAAAATATTTGTTCAGAAGATGGTTTTCCACATTATTTGATTCAGATTGCTTAAATGGAAACTAAGTTATTACAACACAATTATCTTACTTCCCATTGATATGGCACACCATTTTAATATTTATTCTTAATAACTTATTCAAGGCCCCCTAGGGATATAACGGATAAGGCGCTGAACTGCAGTGTCTGAGGATCTGAGTTCGATTCCCGGTAAATCTTGGCTGTAATTTTTGATATTTATTGAAAGTGATTTATGAAGACAACCTACGTAGGCAAGCAACTGCTCTTTTGACTCATTTTTGAGTACATGTATTTTTTTAAAATGAAACTTGTGTATTCGGACCTATGATAAGCATCGAATGTACTGAAAAATAAGTACATTTTACTAATTTTTGAGTACCTATTTTTAACAGTGCACGCTCTGAGAATTTCTCATACAGTTCTCGAAAAGATTGCACTCAGCATTGTCATTTTTGAGAATTCTGCGATCGTTTGGGCCGCTTTCGTTACATTTGGCAATCGTTTTGACAATGAATCACGCGACTCTTTGGATAAAACACGAATCCTCAAGTTGTGAGCGAAAGTCATTTAATCCGATTCTTTTTTCGGCTTTTTTTTTACGGGCCATCAGCTCACGTACGGTTCTTTTACTTATATTGTCACAATTCAATCAAGTCTCCTAAGGCGGGTGGACAGAGCTTTGGATCATAGATTGAGAGATCCGCGGTTTTTTAGCCGGCTCGTCGATATTGAATTATTATTTTATTTAAAATCGACTTTTTTTTGGACGAAATAAATTTCGTTAAATAAAAAAATAGACAACATGAATTTCCTCAGTTTGACGAAATATATAGCAGGCGTATAGCAGGCGTCTGTTTCGCCAAAAATGACCAATTTCGTCAAATATGAAAATGCATTTTTAACAGTGTGAACTAATTAAACTAGTTTGAGTTAATTAAAAACTCGTCTGACAATTCCCATCAACCATTAAAACGCCGTCTTCTTCAGTGTGACAATAAGAACTGTTAAAAATAGGAACTAAAAAATAAGTAAAATGTACTCATTTTTGAATACTTTCGGTGCTTATCATGGCTCCGAATACATAACTCTCAATTTTGAAAAAGACGTGTGTTCAAAAATGAGTACAATGAATAAAAAGTTCATATGCTAAGCCTACATAGGCTGCCTTCCTAAATCACTTTCAATAAATATCGACAATTGCAACCGAGAATTAATGGGAATCGAACCCAAGTCCTCAGGCACCGCCGACCACAGCCTTATCCGTTAAACTACCAGGGTTACTTGAAGAAGTTATAAACAGAAGAAATGTTAAGAAGGTGTGTCAAAAGAATGAGAAGTAAGATAATTGAGTTGCAATAACTCAGTTTCCATTTAAGCAATCGACATCAAATAATGTGGAAAACCATCTTCTGAACAACTATTTTAAGTGTTTCAGCTCGCTTTGTTAAGATGTCTTAAACAGAAACTGATATTAGCAATTTTAAATTACTGCTCATTTTTGAGAAAGTCCGATTACTTAAATGTGAGTACGTCATGGCTCATTTCATCTCAATTGTACTCAAAAATAAGCACAGTGAATAAAAAAAAGCAGATACTAGCCTGCATAAGTTGCCTTTATCAGTTTCCTCAGGGATCGCAGCCCAATGCTTTATCCATTGTACTACCAGGGCGACATGAAGAAGTTAGAAATAGAAGAAATAATTAAATTATGCCAAAAGAAATTATTAAGAAATGCCAAAAGAATGAAAAGTAAAATAATTGAGTTGTAATAACTCAGTTTCCATTTAAGCAATCGACATTAAATAATGTGGAAAACCATCTTCTGAACACCTATTTTAAGTGTGTCAGGCCGCTTTGTTAAGATGGCTTAAACAGAAACTAAAATAAGCAATATTAAATCACACTGTTCATTTTTAAAAAGGTATGGTTACTTAAATTTGCAACCGAGATCATCGCTCATTTACGATGCAATTGTACTCAAAGAAAATCAAGTATGTTTAGGTAATCATTTTGAATTACATTTATTTAAGCAGTCGACATCAAATAATGTGGAAAACCATCTTCTGTACAACTATTTAAAGTGTGTCATGTAACATTACAACGCACAGCGAAAATCTCATACATTTCTCATGATGGGTATTCAGCGCCACCTATTTAATTCTGATTATAACAATAAGGACAATAATGTAAAACAAAAATTTGCTCACCTGTTTTTACTTGGCGATCTCGACCTCTGGCCGTGTTTTTTGGAGCCTGAAGAAGAATCCGTGTCCTTGCTTTCGATTGACGCCCGGGTCACCAATTCGTTCTTCTTCCCGCCATAGTGGTGATGATGGTTCGAATTCCGGTTAAGATGCTGGTATGAACGGTTCAGGTTCTCCGGAGACAGACAAAGGAAATTGCTGCCAGGTTCGAAACCTGGTTCGCCAAACGAATTCGGTTGGAGACTAGCTTTTTGGGTGGCTACCTTGCGGTCCAAAGACATGGTTTTCCTGATTATATCCTTCAAGGAATTCCGTTCGACACTTTTGATACAAAGTTAAATCACGCAAAGAATATGTTACAAGCACTGCAAAGATTATTTTTGTCGCAACATATTGAGTTTGAGCCTATGTTACATTTGTAGATTATATTAACATATAGTTCATTGATTATATTAACATATAGTTCATTGATTATATTAACAAATAGTTCATTGATTATATTAACATATAGTTCATTGATTATATTAACATATAATTCATTGATTAAATTAACATATAGTTCATTGATTATATTAACATATAGTTCATTGATTATATTAACATATAGTTAATTGATTATATTAACATATAGTTCATTGATTATATTAACATATATTTAATTGATTATATTAACATATAGTTCATTGATTATATTAACATATAACTCATAGATTATATTAACATATAACTCATAGATTATATTAACATATAGTTCATTGATTATATTAACATGTAACTCACAGATTTTTTTATTAACGTATAACTCAGAGATTTTTTTATTAAAATATAGTTCATAAATTATATTAACATATAGTTTTTTTTTATCTGTAATTGTACATATTAGTTATTCTCTTTTAAATAAACGTATGGTTCACCAGCAGTACAAACTTTGAAGCAATACGTTCCCTTTTTCATAACATCAAATTAATTCAATTTCTAGTTTTTCTGATGATTATGGCTGTTTAATACTTGAAGATAATACTTAAGACAATGTTACTTAAGATAATTACTTATAAATAATGTGGATAACATTTCATTTCGCACTGAAATGTCAATTTTGTGTCTGTAAGAGTTGCTGTATATTTCAAGTATCCTTTTGCACTTTCGCATTAAAAATGTCACAGGAAAATTTTTAAAAATTTCTCATACCTTGGAATAGCTAAATAACATAAAAACGTTGTTTACAATAAAGATAAATCGATTAAATGACCAATTGGAAATCTCCATAAATTCATAACTATTTCCTGAATTTTAAATTCTTGTGTCGACTGCGAATACTGATTAGTTATCTTGACATTACTATTCCATATGCAAAGTTTTAGTTCAGATACACGTATTTACGAGTTGCTATGGCAAATTATAAAAACAATATATGCATGCATAATATCTACATGATCCTCGTTTATGATTGATGATATAATAATTTTTATGCAAGTTTCGATGGCTGATATAACATGGCAGTTTTGACCAAGTTGGTAACTACGATAATATAAAGTTTAAAAAATAATAAACTTTTATGTTAATAATTTTGATTTTTGTTATGAAAGGAAAGTTATTGTACCAAGTAAATTTTAAATATATTTCTAAAATATATGCGAATATTCAAAAATATATAAATATTTATCTTGTGCTAGATACAATACATCACGACAAGGTATTCAAATATCCTGCTAAAATTAATAATACAATTAAATCATTAAAAGGATATAATATTTTGTATTTCTTTACACAAAGAGTATTTCAAAATGGTCGATAGCGCAAAAAAAAGCAAAAGGTTTATATCCAACTGGTTACATAATTTCTACAAAACTTTGACTATTTAATAATAAATAAATTAGAACAAATATAATAACTTCAATTGATTTTCAATAATTCATAAATAGTTTTGGTTATAAATTATTATCAGTTTTCAACAAATATACTTACATTTAATATAATTTGACATTTATTTCTATAAACTTTTTAAATAGTAAAATAAACTAATCAATTACATAGCAGGGGGGATTTTAAATCGATTATATAGTATTAATCTATTATATGATACTTCTATAACGTAAAAGACTTAAATGTTTTTTCAGATAAATTGACTGAATTCCAAATTAAATCCTAATGACAAAACGTAGTATCAATGACAAACAATGTTTATTTTTATTTAAATATACTGTTTATCGTTACTAAAGTGTACATGAATTTTTAACTAAGCACATTTAAAACATTCAAATAAACAGTATTAATTATATGCATATTTGAGAAACAGTACATGTCATATTTTTAACTGTTTTTAAATATTTTAAATTATAAGTAAAAGTTAACTATAAAAAAAAAATTGGTAACAATAAAAGGCACTTTTTTTTAAAAATCAAAATATTTCACTTTATTTACGCAAGCATATGGAAAAAAACAATTTTACTTGCTTGTTCGATGAAATAAATATTATGTTATAAACAAATGTAAAATAGTTTTAAAAAGCAGATGAAGAGATATCACAATTGCATACGACGTTAAACACTATTTTATCCTAATTATATTAACCAATGAACTGGTCTTGAGTAGCAGTTAAATTAATCAACGATCACATTCCACATTATTATATTTCAACAAATAAATTAGTTAAGAGGTACATTCATTTTTTCCTACTAAACATCAAAAACACATTTTTTGTACACATCAAACTCACACATGGAAAAAGTCATAGACATCCGTAAGAAAAATACGAGTTTTCAATCTACCACGTGTTTTATTAGACACAAAAAACGACACAATTCAAACTAGCACGTCTATCTACTAGATAAGCGAATTTTCTTACTGGTAGTTTAGAATCCTCAAAAAAACACCGACCTAGAAACTTTCAAAAAGAATTCATTCGGAGCTTCGCATCTCTGATTAAATAATAATTTTTAAAATAGAATCGCGAACACTTGAGGGGATTTAGACACAAAAAGACGAGAAAAGAGTTCGTTTTTGTTTTTTGGTCCGGCGTAACCAGCGGGAGAAGTCCTGGACGTTTTCGGAGAAATGCGTGGGTTTGCCATTCGACGCGCGGGGGTTCGCGCAAGCTGCGCGGGCACTCTTAATTCAAGCCCTGGGATACCACCTGTGGAAGGGACCGACTGCAAATTGACAAAGGGGAAATTCAGAAATTCTGCGAAGTAATATCGAGATGTATTTCAATAGCCCAGAGGAGGATTTAGAGTTAGTGGGCGCCTAGGCTGAATATGTGGTGCGGGTCCCCTCAACTTCAGAGGGTGGAATACTCCCAGAAAAACAATGAGAGGGAGGGTCAGAATTTTTTTGAAAAATATATATTCCAGAACTGTAAATTGAATAATTATTTTAATGTACAAATGAAATTGGGATACACTGTTTTTCGTATATTTCAAATACTATGTTACAAAATGTCAACGGTTTCAAGAAAACTCAAGGTGTAACGCCATTTTTTGAATCTATGAAAATGATAATAAAGTGTTGAACTCGTTTTTTGTATTCTTAAATGGCTATGGGCCTTTGCCTGTAAAACCAGACTTGATAACTTTGAGAAATTCCAAATAAACCTACTGAGAGTCTACATCACGAGGTCCAAATGGTTCGTACGCGACATCGACATAGCCAACTCACTACAAATGGCCCTCACTACTTTAATTTATTGGCAAGCTAGCCACTATGTTCTATGGATCAATGGACCATATTGACAATGAAGAGTTAAAAGACCTAGTAGTCTATGATCACACAGATCCCCTACATATTCACCGTCCAAGGGCTCTTGCTAGCAGGTTAACTATTGTAAATACTTGAAACCTTCTGTATATAAAATTATGTAAAAAAAGAAAAGAATGATCTATATATAAGAAAAAAAATCATGAAGAACTAACAATCTGCCTAATACTCTTCCTGTTGTTCAACAGTTATGCTAGTTGATCGGACCCTGCCTTAACTGAGATGCCCTCTTCAAAGTTCATATTCGCAATGGTAAACTTCATTTATGTAGCGAGCCCCAGTTGCTCAGTTGGTAAGGCGTTCAGCTACTAATAAGAGGATTGGTGGTTCGAATCCGGGAAATGGACTTGACATAGAAAAGTAAAAAAGTAGTGATCTTGCGATCGGAGGGTTGCCAGCTTCGCTACAAAAATACTAGAAAGCCGTCCAGAATATCCAACAAGTTATACTGGCGTGTATAAGGGACTGGTGCACGATACATCTGATCGGGGTCCAAAGTCCCGACGTCTATTGAAGGCGTTGGGTGCCAGTTCAAGTGTTTCCTCGTCATCTGACCATGGTTCTAAAATAACGAGGTGCATGTATGAATGTGTGTGTCAATGTGTATGTGTTCCCGGGTCTTTCCTTCGAGATTGACCCCGAACCGTCGCTAATAGTCCACTGTGCAGCTCTAGTGCGACGTTATTTAACAAAACCAACCAAACCTCCGGAGCAATGACCTTCGTAAATCCTGAAGACACAGCAACAACCTTAAATAGTTCTAAACAAAATAAAAATGTAAGAAAAATAAAAACAACAGTTTTCCAAAACAAAAAAGGGATAAAACATTGACATTGTAATTATCACAAATTAATCATATATTTTTTAAAGAACTTAAATGTATCATAGTATATATTACATTGCACAAATCTGGTAAGGAAAATGGAATTTTTTTCCATCATAAAAATATTGTAGTATACAATTTTCATTAGGATTATCATTATTACAAAAAAAATTCTAAAAGTTAATTCTGTATTTTTAGTCTGTGTGTGGTGACGGCCCCTGTGCTGCAGCCTATATAGTGTATGCCTAAATCTGGCCCTGCAAAGGACTGCATGTCTAAAGCGGTAGAGTAGTGAATTCATAATGAGAGGTTTATGACTCGAATAGAGAATGCAGCGAAATCGCAATTAAAGAGATATTTCTATCTAGATATTTGACCATGGTACAAAATTACGAGGCAGTTCCCTCGGACCGGGTCTTTTCTTCGAAATTAATTCCGTTCCGTCGTCAATAGACCATTGTGTAGCTCTATTTCGATGTTAACTCAACCATTTGAAATATAAACTGAAATTAGTGGTACTGGAAATAATAGACCTCGCGGGGGGGAAAAACATACACCGATTTTGATGACTTAACCTATTGACGCTCAAGTGATTATTACAATTGTGAAATTGTTTTAACTGCTTGGATATTTTAATAATTTTTCCTGGTCTGGCTGTTTTACAATATATAATATTTTTTTTCAATTAATTTAAAGAGATGGCTTGTAAGTTGTACCTCAACCCTTTGAATTAAAAAAAAATATTATAAAATGAGGTATTTTTATGAAGTTAAAAATCGGGTGCATGACTGGAAAAACTGGAGGTCCCTAGACGTATATATACCCCAGCAAAAAAAAGTCAGCATGAAACCTTCGTCAAAATTGTCAAATTGAAGGTTATTTGAAGGTTTTATAAAGGATATTGAAACAAGAAACTGCATTGTTTTGTTGAAGTTTTTAATTTTCCTGCATAAAACCCTTAAAATATCTGCATTTTCCGTTCATGATTAAAAATTGAAGGTTTTTTTGCAGGTTTTTATGAAGGACTTATGAAGGATATTTACAGTTTTTATGAAAGATATTGAAACAAAAACCTTTAATTTTATAGATCTTCAAAAAAACTGCAGTTTTCCTGCGTAAAACCTTCAATTTAAAAAAAAATTATGAAGGTTTTATGCTGACATTTTTTTCTGAGACGGCCTTGAGTGTCAGAAGGTAAAAGTAACGTTCCTGTACAATTTGAAGAAAATCGAACAACGCTTTTGGTCGTGACTGCGTAACAACAACACAACAAACAAACATACGAAGTTCCGAAATGTCGAGTTAAAACCACTGAGATAGAATACAAAGCACTGGAACGTGGACTAAGTATTGCCGACCACTTTACTCCTTTTTGAGAGAAGGTAGATAAACTTACACCCTTTGAGCGAATTTAGAAAAAATAGTCCTTTCGCATAGGTTTGTGTAAATTTCTGTGCATTTCTGGCTTTCAAATATACATTAAATGTTACATGTTTAATGTTTTTCCATACTTATTTACAAAAAAAGAAGATAAAAGGCACCGAAAAAAACAATTTTAAAAATTTCTGTGACGTCACGCGAGACGTCATAGCGAAGGACGAAAGTTTTCTCAACCTTTCTTCCGAATTGTATGCAACCGCTCGGCACGGAAAATTACATTGTCGGTCAATAGGAGTCCTGACTCCTCCACGTAGTTGTATTATATTCTAGCTCAGTGGTTAAAACAGGAGTATAGTAGTCTGGAATGGTGAAAGTCCCACAGTGGCCTTGATTGAGGTCCGAGCATTGTAATATTTAATGCTTTTGTAATATTTGTAATATAGTTAATAATTGAAAGAGTAAATGTATGAAAGAAGTATTTATTTTAAAAAAATAGTTATTGCCATGGACGAAGAAGGTATGCGTTGGCCTGTGTTTTGACACTGTATAAGCCTTATGAACTAATATACTAGTGTCATAAAGGGGGTATGTGATCACAAAAGAACACGTAGTGAAATGTTTAAGGTTAAATTTTACAAAATTTATTTTTTGTTATATATCTTCTTCATTCACTTATCCGTTTAATTATTATATGAAGATTCGTGAATGCAAAAGATTTTGTAATTAAAAGTAGGCGCTTGAATCGGCTCAGCAGTCAATGGTGGGCAGTGTTTAGCCTGGTTATATAATACATACGTACGTATATACATACCCCATATATAAATTTCCATAATATATTTAAATACAACATCCCTGCTAGTTGTGCGCATAATGCTTTTTTTAAAATAAAGTTTTACCACTTAATGAAGTTCTCGATGTTAATGAATTTCTCTTAGTTTCTCCAAAAAAAAATATATTATACTGCAGAATAAAACATGAAAAGTGGTGCGATGGTTTTAATTATAAAAAGATTTGAATATTTATATATAAATTAGGAGCAAAAAAAATTCTTAACCAAAATTAATTTTTAAATATAGTGAAAGTAATAAAGTGCCATTATTTAGATAAAAACTATTATTAAAATATTATTTCTGCCATAAAAATTGATAATTTATTTTAATTATATCTCGAAACATATATTCAAAAAGGAAAAATAATACCTAATTGCTTTTCACATGGCGATAATCATCCATAACAAATAATTGGGCAATCCATTAAATATCTTTGCTTCTATATAAACGAGAAAATACTTTCGAAATGTTATTTTTATTAATGTTTTTAAGAATATTTTCCTTGAGCTTCAATTAATTCTAAAAATCAATAAATGTTGGTTTCCTGTTAAACTATCTAGTTTAATGAACGTAGTCACGAATACTAGTTATTTATAATTAGCATCATAAATTATAAAAGAAATTCATTCTCCAAATTGCAATAAGAGATTTCGTTCTGGAAACCATCGAGAGTTTTTTATCTGATTTTTTTTTCTTATCGCAAAAAAATAATTTTTCTCAGAAAGGGAAGGGATAAGACAAAATATATTTTCGGTGTTTTTACGGATTATAAAGGTAACTTATATGCCTTAAAAAATGATTTACTTTATTGCGTAGTTTTGCTATGTACCTTTATAAATAAACGAGCCGTCGCTTTGTGTGTTTGGACTTTAATATGAATAAAATAAAATAAGAAGTTAATAAAAAAGTAAGTCTGTTGCGATAAATTTTGTTATTCCCTCTAATCGATTAAAAAAGGGAAAATTTATAAGATTGTTTTCCCTTCATTATCCAAATTTTATTGTAAACTCCAACACACTGTTAGACTTAAATCAACTAAAAATTTATTTTTTTGCTGAAATGTACTTCATTAATGGTGTGCATGGTGTTTTCTTTTTTAATTTTTTTTTTGTTTTCTTTTTGCCCCTGGACTGCTGAAAAAATATACAAAAAATTCCCAAGTGCATATTTAATTAAATAATTAATTAAAACCGTTGTGTAGCATATATGCAACATCATGTGTAATTACTCATATAATTTTCAAAAAGTATGAAAATATAGTTAAATACAATCTACATACCTCTGGTATTAGCTAGTATTTTTTCTAGAGCCAAATTACACTTATAAGTAATAAAACATCTTCGAAAACTCCACCTTCACGAGCCAGTTTAAGAACAACATACCTCGAAGCAGCTGATTGCCTTCATCACAATCATTTTTATAAAAAAAAAGGACCTACTGGCTGTTATTAGAACTAGACACAGGGTTCCCTACGTGACAATACTATAATAGTTCACATAAAACTCAATAGATGCAACTATTTTTCATTTTAAAGTTGTGTAGCACATATGCTACACTATGCATTAGAAGGTTAAACGAAGTATTATTTTTTTTAAAAAAAACGAGATCAACGTATAAATTTAAAAATTTGTAATTTATATTTAATTTTCAATATCCACTTCACCCATTTTATCCCACCTTATCATGATTTTAATCATGATTGGAATAGAGATCTAAACGGCTTATGCTAGGTATTATTTGTACTTTCATTCACCAAGTTGAGAAATAGAAAGATAGGTGATAGATAGTCCGTTCAAAAAACGTTAATAGATCAACGAGAAAAGATTGAGCTCATTTTAAAATAATCTTATATTTAATTGAAATTTTAAGTATTATTTATTTATTAAAATATGTAATAAGTGTGTGTGTGTGTGTGTGTGCGTGCGTGCGCGTGTGTGCGCGTGTGTGTGTGTGTGTGTGTGTGTGTGTGTGTGTGTGTGTGTGTGTGTGTGTGTGTGTGTGTGTGTGTGTGTGTGTGTGTGTGTGTGTGTGTGTGTGTGTGTGTGTGTGTGTGTGTGTGTGTGTGTGTGTGTGTGTGTGTGAAAATAGTAGTTTAACACTAAACCTATCACGCGTGGTCAAACGACCGCTTTTGAAATTTCGTATAGAATTTCTTATATACTACGTTACTGTATCGCCATGTAACTTATTGACTTTTCCTATAATATACATACAGCCCATTTTTCAATATTAACAACTTTCTTTATTGTTTACTTTCCGAAAACAATTCATTGCATGTCTAGTCTACCACTAGCGGGTTTAAACAATTTATGTTATTTACGGCTATATTCTTCGGAAAGCGCACTCCTGAAATTGTTTTACGAGTCCACAATGTAATTGTGGATCTACCGTGTTGTGGTAATCCAGCCATCTGGGCACCAAGCGTCCTGCGGGCCAACCAGGCAACAATAGACCGCTTCGGCCCAACCAGGCGGCACGGGTGCAGACCGACTCCGGCAGGCGGCGCTGACGGCAACGGAAAATGTGCAATACAAAATACTGTAATTTGTAAAAAAAATGTGCTGAAAATGCATAAATGTAAATAAAACTTTTCTAAATAGAAAAAAAAAATATTTTGTTTACTATCCAATTTTCTAAAATCTCTTTCTATATTAAAATACCTATATATTTTTTTTGAAGCGGTCATTTGACCGCTCATGGTAGGATTAGGTATACTGTCGGTAGGTTTAGATTTAAATAAACTTGTTAAAATATTTCGGAAAATTATTATTTTTTTTTCCTCTATACGTCTGGAATTTCTTACTCAACAATAGAATTTTGTTAAAGATTTATTTGATTTAATTGAATAACAAAAATATGTTTTAAATAAATTTGAATGAATGACATTAAATGCATTAGTTAAAACAATATGCGTAAAAATAAGTACTTTCTGCTCCGAGAATTATTTGTGCACCCAATAAAAGTGCCTAAATTTAAAACTTGGGCGCACTGCTGCACCTGCTTTGAAATGTTATAATTTCGACACCTGTTCTAAAAACTTTTATTATTAGTGTTATATAATTACAATATAAAACTTCTTTGGAGAAGGCCAATCAACAACAGATTTTCCAATAGCATTGTTGAATTATTATGTCCCAACTTAAAAATATGTTTTTGATGAAAATACTAAAAATAAACCCTAAAAATGTAACCTATAATAGCGTATTAATTTTGGATTACAATTTTCGTAATAATCGATTAAAAATAAAGTATATCATTAAAATTCCCTAGTTCCCTGGATATCATTAAAATAACTCATATAGTATGTTTTTATGATAAAAAAATATTTATAATTTTTATAATGATGTAATTTTATAATGAATAATGGTACATTAATATTCAGTTTGTTTTATTTGTAATATGTTTTTTAAATAATTATAGTTTCTTGTTATGCTAAAACTAAACATACAAAAGAATTTTTAAATTGTTTTCTTAACACAGCTACCAACTACTTTTTAAATTTTAATTGTATATGTAAAATATTTTATTGGTACAATTGTTCTGTGAAAAGTCTAATTTTTTTTTTTTTAAAGAGTTTACATTTCTTGTGACTTTTTATCTATCTATATATATGCATATAAAAATAGAAAATACACATCCAAAGTTTCAAACAAGGGGGTATCTTTCAGATTTTAACTTAAAACTAGTATTTTTATTCCTTTTTCGGTTATTAGGTACACTAATTTTCGATGAGTATTGAAAATGCCTCAGGGCGCTTACAGATAGGCGACAAAATAAAATGAAACACATTTTACAAAATTGAGTAAATATATCCTTAATCAATATAGGAGAATAAAAATGACAATAATCATTAATCAATATAGGGGAGAATGAAATTATGGCTGTCTACTTACAAAATATACGTTACGCAATTTTCAAAAGAAATTCATCAAAAGTGCTGTGCCCTCTCACTCTCCTTTAATGTGTAAAAGATACCCCCCCCCCTCTGTTGTGTAAAGTCTACATGACCATATATCTCTCAAAAAAAGTCAGGAAACTAAGTAATAAAATAATCATAAATTATTTTTTTTATAAAATTTCATAAAATATTAGTTTTGAAAACAATAGAAATATACTTTTAACAAATTTTCGTAATTGTCGCCATTTTTTTAACAACTCTTATTCTGTCGAAAACACACACATTTATTTAGTTTTCCTTTGTGTTTATTTTTATTTCGCTTTTATGCTGGCCTTCACATTAAAATAAAAGATTTATTTATTTAAACATAATTAGTTTTTGAGATCATAATTGTAGTATTATTATATAATCATCTTTTAATAATTCATCAGAACATTCCTCTTCTCTCGTATTTTTTTTGAAGTCAGAACTTTTATCAAATTATACATAAAATTGTGTAAAACTTGTCTGAACTTTAAAAAATTAGTTATTATTATGCAATTTTTCGTAACTTTTCAACATTTTTTTTTGTCTCAAAAACTTTATAAATACTTTCTTTTGAGCTGAATGGGGTGAACCTTAAATTCGTTGTTCATATTCATTTTTCATATATTTTTTTCCCAAATGGGGCCCGTATAAATGCTAGTCCTTTTACCAGTGGTTCCCAAAAGTTGGTCTGCGAACCCCTGGAGGGGGGGGGGGGGGGGGGTACGCAGAGTCACAAAGAAAAAATAGTTTAACTGCACTGATTTCAGACTGAAAATATAAAGCTTGCAGCCAAACTTGGATGAGGTTATGAACCAAAGAGAACAATTTCATTCAATCCCACACATTTAGAAATTCGGTGCAGTAACTATCAGTGACTATTACAATGTTTAAATAAGTGTTAAATGTACAAGTTAGTGACTAAAAGTCATTAAACTTCTGATTGTGGTGTTATCTTTTCTATGTGTTTATTAGTTAAATTGGTTTCCATATCCTTAGTAAAAGCTGTGTAAAATTGAAAGATATAACATTAATTTCAGAATTTTTTCTTTCCCTCATTTTGATGTTCAGAAAAAATTGAAACGTATACACGCCCAGAAACTTTTCCACTTCCATGAGCGTATATGAAAAAAAAATTCCTTGGTCCTATTTTAGTTTTAGCTAGGGTTCGTGACTTAATATTATTTAGGAATTTTATTATTATTAATTTTTTTTTTATTTGATTATCTCAAATGCAGCATAGGTTATAAACACTTCTAATTATTTTGAGACAGTTACGAGAAATTGCCACGTAATATAATTGGCTTTGCTTCTTTGGAATATTGTTCAAGATAATTTTGTAAGTAAATAATTAATGTTTCCTTCACTGTAAAGTCTAAGTTCCAAAATTCACAACGCCTAAAAACTATTCTTAAATGTAATATTTTTTTATGCATTTCATTTTATGACGACATTACTGTATACTTAATAGCTTTGTATATTTCGGCATCTAGTGTTTGGCGCAGCATAGCATTAGCTGCTCTTGCGAAAAAAAAAGAAAACGTCTCATATCATTACAAATTCTAAAGAATTTTTTTTAGAAAAAGAGTTTATTCGAAGTAGATTATTTTTCTTAATTATAATTTCTGCCATCAAGCTGCAGATTTTAGAAGAAATATCAAAACGTACAAAATTTTCAAACTTTCTACTGAAATATAAAGAAATTGCAGTACTGTTACCAAAATAGTTTCAAAGTATTTAGATACTAAGTATTTTCAACGTATTTAGATACTAAGTACTTTCAAAATATTTAGATACTTAGTATTTAGATACTAAGTATTTTAAATATATTTAGGTACATTGAAAATACGGTGGTAAAAGTACTGCGATATCCTTATATTTCAGTAGAAATTTTGAAGATTTCATTTTAAGTT
Source organism: Troglohyphantes excavatus (assembly GCA_963932185.1). Taxonomy (NCBI): domain Eukaryota; kingdom Metazoa; phylum Arthropoda; class Arachnida; order Araneae; family Linyphiidae; genus Troglohyphantes; species Troglohyphantes excavatus. The sequence continues at coordinate 47,314,855 of OZ010670.1, read as the reverse complement.
TTTAAGACACTTTGAAAATATACTTATAGGTTGTCACTTTCCACTCCACACAATATTCGTACAAACGGTTTAAGTTGTCTAATCAATTGTAGAGTTCGTCGTACTCTTCATTTTAAACACGTACTTTTCACGACCCGTCATTTGAGATTGAAGTTTCAAGGGTTAAGTAGGCCAGCATAAGCCCAAAAACTTAATCCCCCCCTCTTCAGTACAAAGGTCAGAGGGGGATTGTATTATTGGACAACCTGGCAGTCGCAGCCCATCCTCCTCTATAGAATGTTAGGTCACTTATCTTCATATCTTATTTACTCCTGGTGTAATGGGGATTTGAAATATCAACACTTTTCAAGTAGCTCAAATGCCAATGTTTCTGCCGAGGACTTATTTTAAAGACATATTCACGTAAAAAAACTAACAAACAGCTTGACTATTTTTTTTATACAACGGTATACTCTTAAAATAAAGAAATGTGAATTTTCCTCCCTTTCTTTTTATATAGCTTGGCATTCTAGTATCCGTTTGGCAGTTTCTTCCACGCCTAAGCACTAAAACATTCATCGATCCCATGTGCTGGCATTGTTATTTCTTATCCGGATAGAAGTGTATCTATATTTAAACAGAGAAAATAACAAGGATACCTTCCATATGTACCTTTCAGCATACCTTTATCACTTTAGAGGGGTTTCGCAAAATCTCGGAATATTTGTAGACGATTAATGAAGGATAGTAAAGTATCTTAGACTCTGTTACTTAAAACTAATAAAAAATACGGATGCGAACAGTAGTATAACATAATGTGAAGTAGTTTGAAAAAGAACGAAGTCTTAAAAGCAGTACCCGTTGTTATTTTGTTTACTAATAACCTTTCAAATGTCTAAAGAATTAAGATATTTCATTGTAAAAAAATATACTTAAAAACTTAAAAAAGAGTACCTGAACCTATATATATATATATATATATATATATATATATATAAATTAAATTCTATTTTGAGATACTTCATATGAATTGCCAGGCTCCAAAACGTTTCGTGTACACTTTTTTTTAATATTATATTTTTATTGCTAATTATTTGTTTATACTAGTAGAATCCACAACATTTAAGATAAAAACGTAATTTTTTTCTAATTGAAAATAAAAAAGAAAGATATTTATTTTAATCTAGGATAGATAAAAAATTTAATTAATAGATACATAATTTAGATAATTTATTTAATATTGATAATAATTTATTAAAAGATAATAAATAAATTTCCAAAACGTCTCTTGTGTCTTACAAGAATTCCAACATGGCGACCCAAAGTTTGCAAAAACAAATCTTGTTCGCAGTTTCAAAAAAGCATCTAAATGTTTCCCAGTTACAAAATATCTCTTGTCCAAATTCTGGTATACTTGATTTCGATATTAATTTTTTTTTTAATACAAAGTATTATTTCATATGTAACACTAAACCTGCCACGTGCGGTCATTTGACCATTTGAACAATTCGTAGAAAAAAACAAATAAAAAATCGCACAAAAAGAAAGACCGCACAAAAATAGGTTTGAGTGTATGTTGTCCATTTTCTTCTGTTCCAAAATGTCTCTTGTTCCAATTAAATAGGTTTTCACTATAATAAGCGAAATATTAATTTTCCTGATGTTTTATGGCATTTAATGTGTTCAGGTATTTGTTTCACACATTAAACAACAACAAAAATTTGTTTACATATGTATAAAAATACATTTCACCCGAAAAATACTATTAACCGCCAGTTTTCAAAAGTTCCAAAGGGACCCATTCGAATTAGGCTATTCACATAATAAAACCTTCTTTATAGATTAAGGATGTATTTAAATATTCTAAATCGGGGTTTTTTTTTTTTTGTTTTTTTTTTGCGTGTCAACTTCTTAGAAGCCAAGAAGAGGAACGCGAGTAACAGTTCATTTGAAAGAACGTTTTACGTGCAATCATAAAAAAAAAATTATATTTATACCTTTTTTTTAAGTTGACGTATTAAAATACAGGCAACTCTCGCTATCTCGAACTCAAAGGAAAGTATATAAAAATTCGAGATATCGAAAATTCGAGTTAACAAAAATCATAAAAAAAGCCGTTTTGGTAAAAATCAATAAAAGTATACTTTCACTACTTTATTTAAAATATCTATTTAAAATAGTTTGGTGAGTATTTCAATATTTTTCGAAATGCACAATTACTTGAATTGTCTCTGATGTTTTCATTTTCGGCCTCGATTCAATGAATACACGCATAGATTTTATGGAAGATTCGTAGTTTGAGAGGAAGACGAAATTTTGAGTTATCGAAAATAAGGACGAAAAACTTCGAATTAAAGAGATAAAATTACATTAAATAAGTAATAAAGGTGCAAGGAGATCGATTTTTTTCGAGCTATCGAAAAATTCGAGTTATCAAAGTTTGAGTTATCAAGAGTCTACTGTATATATTTTTTTTATGAAAATCACCTTGTCCGGATCTAAATATGAATACGCCATACACACCTATTTCACACTGGCCGATGCAGGGCCGTCCTTAAGAGTGTGCGACGTGTGCCACCACACAGGCCCCCGCTCTTCAGAAGGGGCCCCGCGCCCAGTTAAAAACCGATAAAAATATAATTTGTGGTTACTTATATATCCAGGACATACATGTTTACCGATCATTTGTGCTGCTGAAAAATGTTTTGGATGCTTTTCCTGGCCTTTTTTTTTTGGGGGGGGGGGGGGGTCAACACTTCAAACAAAAGGCCTCGTGGTTGGTTTCGCACAGGGCCCCGCAGCAGCCAAACACAGTTCTGGGCTAGTGGATGACCTAATGTGGACAACATCGGACTCGGCAACGGTAAAACTCGGATTCGATACGCAGTATCTGAGTAGAGATTTGGTGTTCGGTGGGTTATGGTATTCGTTCCTTTCGCGCACAAAAAATAATCCACCGTGTAGAGGGGGCTGGTGTACGATAAATCGACCGTGTTCCAATGTCCTCACGCTTATATAAGGTTGCCAGCTTATGTGTTGTCCTCATCATCTTATCATGGTAGTCTTGTCAGATGATGAGGATATCTCTTCCTTCGAGATAGATCTCGAACCATCACCAATAGTCCATTGTTCTGCTTTAGCACGAGGTTTATCAATTTCTTTTCTTGAAATTTAATCAGGGCAATTTATATCCCTTTTTTTTAATGTAAAATGCATTTCAAGAGTTATCTAAACATTGATACATAAATTAATATATCAAAAATGATTTTAAAATAAGTGGTATTAAGTTTAGTCAAATAAAATATATAATTAAGATTTATAACATTTTATTTTGATAAATCAGTTTTATAAAAAAAATTCTTTGTAGAGAAAAAAAATGTAAAACAATTATTCGGTCACTTTTACATAATTCTTACTAAAATAAATACTATAACAGTTGCGTAGAAAGAGTAGGAATTTTTAAAAAAATATTTATTTTTTACGGATTTTTTTTGCTTATACTTTCAATTCAAAATTATTCATACTTTTTGTTTATATTTTAAATTCAAAATTATTAAAGTTATTGATAAGTTTTTGCTTTTATTTTCAACTCAAAAATATTGTTATTTTTTTTGCTTATATTTCAATTTAAAATTATCATGATTTGATGTGCCATGGCCAAACGATAAAATCTAACTGCCTTGTAAGAGGAAATAGTGTCAGTCTATTTTCGGATTATTTTGACTTGCACCACTTGGCAGACAGGCCTAGGCCCACCCACTTATTAATGACTATTAGTTGCTACACTTATTAATAATTCTAGCATTTTCGTTACAATTCCGTTTGTTATTAGCTATGACACTTATTAATAATTCAAGCATTTTCGTTACAATTCTGTTTGTTATTAGCTATGACACTTATTAATAATTCTAGCATTTTCGTTACAGTTCTGTTTGTCATTAGTTGCGACATTTATTAATAATTCAAGCATTTTCGTTACAATTATGTCTGTTATTAGTTGCTACACTCATTAATAATTCAAGCATTTTTGTTACAGTTTTGTTTGTTATTAGTTGCTACACTCATTAATAATTCAAGCTTTTAGTTACAATTCTGTTGCTAGTTACGACACTTATTAATAATTCAAGCATTTTCGTTACAGGTTTTTTTATTAGTTGCGAGACTTATTAATAATTCAAGCATTTATGTTACGGTTTTGTTTTTTATTAGTTGCGACACTTATCAATAATTCAAGCATTTTTGTTACGGTTTTGTTTTTTATTAGTTGCTACACTCATTAATAAATTGTTACAGTTTTGTTTGCTATTAGTTGCTACAGTCATTAATAATTCAAGCATTTTCGTTACAATTATGTCTGTTATTAGTTGCTACACTCATTAATAATTCAAGCATTTTTGTTACAGTTTTGTTTGTTATTAGTTGCTACACTCATTAATAATTCAAGCTTTTAGTTACAATTCTGTTGCTAGTCACGACACTTATTAATAATTCAAGCATTTTCGTTACAGGTTTTTTTATTAGTTGCGACACTTATTAATAATTCAAACATTTATGTTACGGTTTTGTTTGTTATTAGTTGCTACACTCATTAATAATTCAAACATTTTCGTTACAGTTCTGTTTGTTATTTATTAGTTGCGACACTTATTAATAATTCAAGCATTTTCGTTACAGTTTTTTTATTAGTTGCGACACGTATTAATAATTCAAGCATTTTCGTTACAATTATGTTTGTTGTTAGTTACGACACTTATTAATAATTCAAGCATTTTTCTTACAGTTTTTTTTATTAATTGCGACACTTATTAATAATTCAAGTATTTTCGTTACAATTCTTTTTTGTTATTAGTTACGATTATTAATAATTACTTCCTACTACTAATACTAATAAAGTAACTAAAGTAAAGTACTAATACACTTATTAATAATTATACCATTTTCGTTACAGTTCTGTTTGTTATTAGTTGCGACACGTATTAATAATTCAAGCATTTTCGTTACAATTCTTTTTTTGTTATTAGTTACGACATTTATTAATAATTATACCATTTTTGTTACAGTTCTGTTTGTTATTAGTTGCGACACGTATTAATAATTCAAGCATTTTCGTTACAGTTTTTTTTATTAGTTGCGACACGTATTAATAATTCAAGCACTTTCGTTACAGTTTTTTTTATTAGTTGCGACACGTATTAATAATTCAAGCATTTTCGTTACAGTTCTGTTTGTTATTAGTTGCGATTATAATAAAGACTAATAAATTTAAGTGTTTTACGCCATTACTACTATAAATTTCGTGTAACCCCAAGCGTACCCCTCGGAGTACGCGAACCACACAGAAACGCTGGATGGACTATAGAGGATTCTCCTAGCTTCTGACGGTCGGTACTACCACCAAAAAAGTCTGAATGGGTATTTCCGTGGTGTTATTCTCAGGGAATTAAATATCTAAAGAAATATGGTTCAATAGAAAAATAATTGTAAATTGTAACTTAAACAGCCTTATAATACGATTTGAAAATTTTGAAAACAACGTAATACCGAAATAATAGTGATGCCGAGAGACGCAACATTTGTTAGTTGTTTTGTTATTTAACACGTTCACTGATGCCATGACATAAACTGATTACCAGTCCAGACGGCGCTTGCCTATAAGGTTTAATCTTGAAGAACAAATCAAGCACCAAATCAAGAACAATCATCGACCACCGAGCTACAACCAATACAGTGAGACAACAACTTTTATTCATTTGATGGAACAGTATTTTGTTTCATTTTATAAACGATTATTAACTGCTAAAAATGAGGCAAAAAAAGTAATACACATTGTTAAAATAGAGAATGTTTATTTATGTATTTTTTGGAATTATTAAACATCTTTTTTTTTAAAGTTTTTCAATTTTAAACACAATTGTTCTCTATTTCGATCTGTTTTATTGAAAAAGAAAAATTCTTATGGCCCTACTTCCTTGAATTAATTGTAACGTCCACTTCATTCGTCAATTACTGTTACTAAAGTGACGCAATTATGCTAGTTCGAAATTGCTTATTGGAATGAAACTGCTGTTTGGCAGTTTAGCTAGTGGGGGGAGGGTTCTTAGCCAAGAACTAGTTGAAACTTATTTCCATCAAATGAGAATGCATTTAAATATTGTCGAGAGTTTATTTATTTATTTAATTATTTATTTATTTATTTATTTATTTATTTATTTATTTATTTATTTATTTAGTTAGTTAGTTAGTTAGTTAATTAGTTAGTTAGTTAGTTATTTAGTTATTTATTTATTTTATAAGTATATATACTTATAAATAGACCGCACGTTAGATGAAGGACATAACGGCGTCTAACATGTAAACTGCCGCAAAGGGTCTTACATGTTCATCTTCTCTCATCATTTGATACTAGATGGAACTCCTGAAATCTAACTCACGTCCTACGCTCTTGTAAAAAATTTTATTCGTATTTGCCATAACAGTGGCCAAAGTATCGATTTCAAAGTCTAATGATTCAGCGTTAACCATCTCTCTTAAAATTGAGTTTTCGCATCCATGGAGGGCGGGAGTCTGTCTTGTTGAGGGTTGTGAGGACTAAAGAAGCATACGTCAGTATGGATCTGATTGAGGATATATATAAGTATATCTTTATTAAGAGGCATTTTTGAGACTAATTAAAGGGTGGCGATTTGCTATAGCAGCTTTGGCTTTGCTTTTAAACTTGTTGAACGTAGTTATCCTGGTTAAGTCTTTTGTTAATTGTGAAGCCAATATATTTTAGCTTTATTTACGATTGGGACAAGCTCGCCAAAGAGTTCGATGATTATTTCAGCAGGACATAGTTTTTTTTTATTTTCCTCACCAACATGATTTTGGTACTTTTGTGCATTTTTTTAATCTTTAATATGAGGTGCATCTCGGTGATAATCTTGCTATTAATCGGAATTAACGCCGTTGCCGCCGGACATTTGAGATCTGACATAGCCGTTACGTGGCTAGAGAAAGACCAGGAGAACTGGTCAAGAATCCAACGAGGGACGGGGCTTGATTAGCGGACGTGGAATGACATGAAAGTAATGGTAGCATTCCCAAAGCATGGGTAGTCTTGGGAATTAGAGCCATGGAACCATGCCACTTTGCGTGTGCGTGCCAAGTCCCTATTTAGAGTAGGGACATGATAGCATCGGAAGCATAGAAAACCGCAAAGGGCCTAATGTTTGCGTCTTCCACGAGGACTTCGTAATGCAATGAGCTACGGAAGTCGTTTTTATTCAGAGCATTTTTGTAGAATGTTTTATTAAGTTTATACATAAATGTGTCTAATTTAGGAACTCTGAGGTTTTAGTGAATAAGGTTGTCCATCATGTATCGGTGGGCATCAACAATTTCCTTAAGGATTTTGTTCTGGCATTTTTGGAGTGTAGGTTTATCAGTTTTTGTAAGACATGCTATTGCAGGGGATGCATATGTGAGTATCTAGCGGATGGTAGAAATGTATAGAAGTCTTTTATTGTTGAGTGAGAGTTTTGAGTTTCGCCCTAGAAGGGGTCGAAGTCGGGCCATGACTGCTTTAGCCTTATTAGTTGCATGTTTAATGTGATCAGTCCAAGTTAGTCTATTGTTCATTATGAGCCCCAGGTAGTTGGCTTTAGTCACAATAGAAAAAGTTTCTACGAATATATCAATTATAGTTTTGATAGGTTTATTTTTCTTGATAAATATATAAAATATATAAAAAATTTCTTATTTAAAAATGTGGTATTAATTTTAGAAAATTTCAAATACCCAAATTAAATGTATAATATTTAAATATTCATATTAATATTATTCTAATTAAATATTCTTATTAATAAAATTATATCTTTCCTTTGCTTACAACATATTTTGTTGTGTCCAATACACAACTCCACGACAGAGAACAGTCGTGCAACAAGTAGTTGTCTACTGGGCGATCCCTGGAGAAGTCGACAGCAGCCCGCAGCGCCCCAATTAGCAAAGCCCCGTTTGAAAATCCATTACAAGGAGGGAGAGTGGGAATCACAGGGGCTTACTAACGATATAAAGAGGGTCGGAATGAATGCGTGTGTGTAAAGTGGCTCCTGTTATGGATGGCTCAGTCAGCACTTCGCGATGATCTCTCCAGGTAGTCTATCGATTTTTCGAATGGAGGATCTCAACTGTAAGGGGGGCAGAGACAAATTGCGACAGCTCACAGCATGGTTCGCTGGTTAAATAAACATCACACTCACTGATCTGCAACTTCTGGATTGGGCAAGACATTTTGTTGCCTCGAAGCCAATTGAAGGGGTAACAACTGTTCCCCACTTTCATCGCTACCGCAATATTTCTTATATTTCGCATATCCATGTTAAAATAGGCCGACATGTGGTGCTTTTAGCTGAGTTCTTTTTTATTTTATTTTAAAGCTCATTTTGAAATGCCGTCTGATTTTAAAATAGAAAGTAATTTGAAAGTCGAAGTGGTTAAAAGCAAGAGAAAAAATTGTTTGGCAATATAAAAATTAATTCTATCATAAAAAAATTTAATATTTATGTACAACTAATATTTCTTCAATGCTATGGTATTAAAAAACACCGCTTAATCACTTATAAAATATTTGGGGTACAGTATGGCTGCGCCCGTATAGGATTCAACGCGCCCATAGAGGAAACAAGTTTTGAACTTTCCAGAAGTTACAGTTCAGTGGCCCCACTAGAGACAAATCGCCCACAATGATTGGCTTTGGTTTGGTTTTGGTTTTGTTAATCAACGTCGCACTAGAGCTGCACAGTGGGCTATTGGCGACGGTTCGGTGTCTATCTCGAAGAAAGACCCGGGAACACATACACATTCACACACACATTCATACATGCACCTCGTTATTTTAGAACCATGGTCAGATGACGAGGAAACATCTGAGCTGGCACCCAACGCCTTCAATAGACGTCGGGACTTTGGACCCCATCAGATGTATCGTGCACCAGTCCCGTATACACGCCAGTATAATTTGTTGGATATTCTGGACGACTTTCTAGTATTTTTGTAGCGAATCTGGCAACCTTCCGATCGCAAGATCACTACTTTTTTACTTTTCTATGTACAATGATTGGCTGACAATGGTTAGAGACAAATTGGGTCGAATGGTTGGCTGGGTAACGTCGGACTAGAGCAGCACAGTGGACTACTGGCGACGGTTCGGTGTAAATCCCCAATTGTATTTCTGAAAAACGCGGGTCAGACACAAAACAAACACTTTTTGGTTTAGGATGGCCAATTAGGTGGATTTGAATCCGTATAATCTTATGTGAACCAACATATGTGTACATTACCAACAATAAGTGTATGGTACCAGCACATGCATAACTCTAGGATGAATAAATTTGTGGGGATAAATGCCCTGCAGCAAAAAAAACAAGAAAAATAAACTGTTAAGAGGTTAATTTATGCATAGGCCTAATTATTTGCATGGTTCATCGTTTTAATTAAAAACTTTTGAAAACAATTTTTGCAAATAAATAAAATTTAGTTTGGTTTGGTTAAAATTAACGTCGCACTAGAGCTGCACAATGGGCTGTTGGCGACTCAATAAAGAAAGAAATTAATAAATAATTAAATAAAAAAATAATTAAGTAAGTAATTTCTAATTACTTTATTAAGTATTTTTTAAGTACTTTATTAATTAATTTTTAATTTCTTTATTAATTAATTTTTAATTACTTTATTAATTAATTACTTTTATATTTATATAAATAAATATTTTTGTATTTATATAATTAATTAATTAATTCATTAATTAAACAAATAAACAAACCAATAAATAAATGAACAGATAAAAATGCTGCCCATAGTGTAACTTATCAAGTGCCAGTTCAGAAGCACAGTTGCGTTACACAATCATCCTTGTTGCTTAGTTGCTGCTTAGTAAGTCCCCCAATAAAGAGAGCAACTCCATGACAGTTGTCAAAACTATCACTGTCCACGGATAGCTCTCTTCATAGTGCAGACTTAGTTTTGGCCGTGGATCCTGAAACAAAACAATGGTACGTTAAAGGGATTGTACTAATGCGTTAACAGAAATTAAGCAAAACTCACTTGACGACAGTGATAATTTTTTGCGGGCTCACCACTTCAAAATAAAAAGAGATTGAGAACTTTTCGATATAGAAAAGTAACTAATAAACTGGTGGATTGAATACTTATAACAGCAGTTCCCAATTGGAGTTAAGTTACGTACCCCTAGTTAAAATTACATATGGACAAGTGATCCATTTTTTAAAAAATTCTGAAATTAATTTTAGAATTTCTTTTAATTTTAACAAGAATATGGACACATATTTATGAATAAACTACTTTGGCGGAAAAAATTAAAGGAACAGTCATAAAATGGAATATAGCTCGCATTTTATTTCGCAGATATGGAAATGGAAATTTCACAACAACTTTATTTCGTAATATCTGATATATTTTTAAAACCTTAATTTTCTATTTATGCAATAATTTTTTTTTAAATAATAAAATATTAAATTTTCCAAAAACAGACATATGAAATAAATAAATAAACAACATTTGAGATAATTTTTCTTTGAAACATTTTGAGATAATTTTTCTTTGAAACATTTGGAGATAATTTTTCTTTGAAACATTTGGAGATAATTTTTCTTTGAAACATTTGGAGATAATTTTTCTTTGAAACATTTGGAGATAATTTTTCTTTGAAACATTTGGAGATAATTTTTCTTTGAAACATTTGGAGATAATTTTTCTGTTTTAAAAATACATAGACAATGCGAACTTGGCGTGTGTTGGCAAACTTTAGCTAGATCGCAATTTTTGCAGTAATTTTTAATTAGGCTACCTAAGAGTTTCTGAGATAAAAAAGCGTATACACAAATTGAGTTTTGAGGCTAATGGAGAGTGTTATATGAAGGCTACGGTGATGCAAGTCAAAATAATAGTTTATTCCACTCATTTCTATCCTATTTAAATACGGAGTACTTGCATGCCAATATATGTAATATCCCGTAACTGAAGAAAACTACATTGTAATCTGTGCAAATCTGTAACAAACTGCTCCATTACAAAGATTGATTTCTGATTTTTCCCATTCAAAAATTAGCCCACAATTAGGGCTACTTTTCTTTAAGTTAGCCCACGTGAAAAAGGGGACAAAAAATGTGTTAATAGGTCGAATTTTACTATAGTAGTTTTAGTCATAAATCTTTAGAAAACAAATTTTTATATATATTAAAAATCTTCAAATTAACTGGTAGCAACAAATGCATTAAAAATATTTTAAGAAATATTTTCCAACTGATCAAAGATTAATTTGTGTTACATCTTCTTTCACTCTCCCAACTACTTAAATTCTTAGAAGACAACATGTGACAGAATTATTAGACGATTATAACGCGGTTCTTATTAGACAGAACGTAAATGAGGAGCGTGCATGTAAATAATGGATTTCCAGATGATTTTAAGATTTAAAATGAAAAATAATTTTTTTAGAAATAATCAATTTTTTTTTGCAAAAACGGGTAGAAATCATTTTTTTTTAAATAAATATTAATTTTTAATTATAATTTATTATTTATCATTAATAATAATTATTTATAAATAAATATTTATTATGTATTTTATTTTTAAAATAAATCTTTTTGACATGTTAGGTTTCGCTTATATGTCAAGTCTGAAATTAAACTGTTCTATGTGAATAAGAAATCCATGATCCCGACTAAATATGTTAGGCAACCATTTCTAGGTTCCATATACATTCAATGGGCATGGGCCCTATGCAGTGCTTGTTTCCTTCAAAGATTTGCATCAATGAATACAATGATATCCACATAACTATTTCAATTAACTCGTTTACTGACGACGTGTCGGTATTTTTCTTTCTGGTCTAGTTGGGCCTTCAGTCAACGTGTTCAATTTCATTAAAAGATATTTTCTGGGTAATCATTTATTTGGTAATCGGTTAGAAATATTATTAAATAAAAAAAAGTAGTTTCCATAGAATTTATTTTTTGATTAATTTGTTTTCCTATTAGTTACTATTAATCTAATTCAAAATTTGTGAATTTCACATAAATATACGTCGGAATTATCGATTTTTAAAAAAATATATTAAGTCAGATTTTGATCAATACCTAACACAAAAAGCAAAATAGTTTTAGAAAGTAACGGTTTTTATTTCTCCATTATATATTAAAATATAAGCCAAAGTTATAAAGAAAGTAGATAACGATGCCAAAATTGCATTGTTTAAATACAACCCGTTAGCTACTGGGCTTATGTTTAAAAAAAGGTCCAAAAATCTTTGTTGTCTGACTAGACGAGAAACTTTCACACACAAAAAAATACTTCCAACGTTTATTAATTTCCTAATTATTTTAGTAATTTTCTAATTATTTTATTAATTTCCTGATTATTTTATTAATTTCCTGATTATTTTATTGATTTCCTGATTATTTTATTAATTTCCTAATTATTTTATTAATTTCCTGATTATTTTATTAATTTCCATATTATTTTATTAATTTCCTAATAATTCTTGTTCTTCGTATCTCTCCGACTAACAATGCAACTTTTTTTTATCTATCTATAAAACTTATATGTAACCCTAAGGAACGTATCTAGAGGGTAAAAACTTACATTTTAATAAATGAAAATAATGCAATGAAAAATATTTTTCTTTGCACCATTTTTTACTTTGAAAAATAAAAAGTGACAATGTACTCCCACGTTTTTCTTCACATCATTAGAAATAATTATCTTCTTTCGTGGACTTTATTTTAGATAAGCCACTGAAAATACATTGATTGCCAAAGGTGGATTCGAGCACCTTACTCTTGAAAAGGTATTAGTGAAAGAAATTATTCAATTTTTAATTACAAAACCTTTCTTAATATAATATTGCTTACCAAACGTGAAAATATAACAAAATCTTTAAATATATTCTTATTATATTACATAATATTAAAAAAAAAGTGGTAGTACCATATTTATTTATAAAACTTCTAAAATTATATGCTGGACAGACATTCAAGGACAGACATTTTCAAGCGAATCTTTTTTATATTAGTGATGTTTCTGTTGGCAACCAATTTCCTTTATTTTTCCTGCAGAAATGACGTTTTATATTAAACGCTTGTTTGAGTGCTCCGACTTAGATACAGAAGATCATTCCTGTGTATTCTATTTTTAGTTTCTGTTAGTTTTTTAAGCAGTTTAAATGTAAAATATATTCCAGTTAGCGATTTTCATCAAAATCATTACAAAGGTTTTCGTAAAAAAAATCCGAAAAATATATTCTACACATGGTCTGTATAACAGCATCACATCTCATTTGTATCACCAAGTTATTTATCATATTAATTTGGTTACTAAAAAATAGTTCGCTTTAAATATATTATGTTAAATGCACAAAGGTTATATTTTAGATATTCTGAATGCACTATTAGAGAACACTTCAGCGTCTGAGATATGGGTATTGTCATAACATTTTCTCTTCTCAGTGCATAATATTATGTTAAATATAATATAATAGAAGGTAAACAAAAAGGCAGAAAAGTTAATTACATCATATTCTTCGTTTTGAAGTATAGTTTACATTTCTCCAATTACATAAGAACATATTTATATTTGCAACTAGAACTTAGCTCACGAATTCAACAAACAAACGTTAATTTATATTTAATGTTCTTCCGTGGAATATGTAATTATTCTTCACGAAACGAATTCGGAGTCGTAGCCAAACATTAAAGTCTCCCCCCAGAAACTGCAAAATATTTTTAAAAAAAGAAGAATAAAAGTGTTCCATTCGAGCATTAAATCGTCTGTGACGTAAATCTGCAGTTCAACGAGAATATTGTGACGTTACCATGGCAACGTAAACGGTTCCGCGTGGAATTCGAGCTATTCGCTAGGTTATATTTTTAGTCAAGTGTCGAAAGAAGGTAACAGGTGTCGAGACGGGTAAATTTATATCGATGTTTTTGAAATGTATTTGCATATTTCAACGTTGAGAACAAATTAGAACCTTTCACTTCAACTGATCTCACATTTTCTCTATAAATTTGGAATATATTTTTGACTCAAAGTTCTTTTCTTGCATATTATTTACTGGACATTCGCAGGATTGGAAGCGTCCTTCTTTGAGAAAAAAAAAGTGGCTGAATAATATCTAGTTTTTAGGTGTTCCATTTGGGTGGTTTTAAATAGTTTTGTTTTGAATCAAGAGTATTATGAGTGTATATGTGTGTATTTTTAGTCTGTCAAGAATAAAGTCCATAGTTCTACTAGGAATATTTTAAAATTAATAATGTTTTATGCTTGGAATATTTTTACAAACTTTTTAAATTATAAATATAAGAGTGACTTTTTAAAAATTAAAATCTAAAAATGGAAAAATAAAATATTATTAAAAAAAAAAAAAAAAAAAACGATTTTCAAGAAAATGCATTAAATTATTAAAAAAAAAGTCCGGTGAATCGATATTTCCGGATGTATAACAGCCGGATAACCGATTTTATTTTTCATTGCAAAGGTGGATTTTTCACTATTTAACAAAAATAAAGAATTTTCGAAATCGGACGATTTTTTTTTAAATAGTCCGGTTAATTGAGAATTCCGGATAATTAAATGCCGTACAACCGGATATTTCTTTCAAAAGGTACCCAAGTGAGACATCCCCTATCCAACAAAGAAAGAATTTTCCAAATATCTAAATTATAACACAAATATTGAGCGAACATATTTAAAAAAAAAACATAACAGTTGAATTGATAACCTTCTCTCTACTTTTGGCGCACTTTGGCGGTTTTGGTTTGCGCGATTTTCAGTCGGTTAAAAAAAAGAGCACTTCTGCCACCTATAATTTTGGCATGAAAATGTTCTATGTGGAATTAATTAGAACAATAATCAGATGCACATATTACACGATTGTATTATTAAAAATGTTTTATTTCTAAATAAGCATCGATTCAAAACTAGAGACTTATTTGAAGTATGGTTACAAGAAAAGTATGCTTATAAAATCGACGCTATTTTCACTTATATACGTAAACTTTTTGATGAAGTTATTGAATTTCCGCAAAATAGACCACAAAGAACACATTCTATTGTGTTGGTTTTTCAATCAAAAGTCGATGCAAGTCCATCGTATCAATAATTATTTAAATTTTAGGCAATCGTATGGGTTACCACTAGAGTTGATCATCGAGTTAGTTGAAAAGTATCAATCTGCACCATCAACATCTTCTGGTAGGCCCAGTTTTTATTTTTCTGAAAAATCCAGCCGGTCAAAAAGGAGAGAAATCTCACAATTTTGGTATGAAAAGCAATGCGATTCATCCTTTAAATTAGAAACCGCAATTTCGGGAGCACGAAAATAAGGTAAACCTTGATTTGGTAGCTATTTTGAAAGATGTTAAGTTTTCTCTCGATACGCTGAAATGAAATAATCGGTTTATTAAGAGAATTGCCAAAGTATTCAACAGAAGATGCAATTGAGCTGATTTTAGTAATAATATGAGTAAAAAGCTGTACCAAAAAATATGATATGGACAACTTTAACAAATAGCGGCATTTATCCAGTTTGTAAAGAAGTACTGCAGTGAATTACATGCAGAATGAATTTTAGGAATTATGAATTTTCCCTTAAATGTTTTTAACCGACTGAACAGCGCGCCAACCCAAACTCCAAAATAAAACCGCCAAAAACATATAATTAAAACCGCCAACGCGCGCCAAATCCAGAGGTTATCAAATCGACCGTTATGTATTTTTTAAATATTTTTTTTATGTATATCCGCGAAGGATTTCGGTTCTACTTCAGATATTTGCACAATTTTTTTTTTGTTTGATAAAGGCTGTTTCACTTGGGAGTCATTTGAAAAATATATCCGGTTATCCGGCATTTAACTATCTGGAATTCTCAATTAACCGGACCGTTTGAAAACAAAAATATTGTCCGATTTCGAATATTCTTTTTTTGTTGGATAAAGAAAAATTCACTTAGGCAAAATCTGTTTAGGCAAAGCTTATGCAAAATCTGCTGTTATCCGGCTGTTATATATCCGGAAATGTCGATTTTCCGGAGTTTTTTTATACAATTAATCCGATTTCATAATATATTCATTGTTTAACAGAAGTTGTACAACAATGACATTTCATTTAAAACGGCATTTATTGGCCATGATAGGGATTGTTTTACAATATACATACATTGTTGAGCAGAAGTTGCTACTGGAATTTCTTGGTGGATAATAATAGGGAGCGAAGCCCCCTGCTAAATTAAAAACTAAAAAGGGAAAAATAAAATAATCTTTCCAGAAAAGAGGAAAACCGACGTTAAGGAAAATGCGCTAAAAAGTAAAAAATAATATTTAATTCTACGAATGAGTTGAAAAATTGAATGATTGAATACAAATTTTATAGTTAGTACAACTTTTTGAAGTTGGTGCCAATTTACAAAAATCATACCCAAATTTTGGTGCCGATTTCAAAAAGTTGTAATTAGTATAAAATTGATATTCAATAATTCTATTTTTCCAACTCGTTCGTAAAATTAAAAATTATTTTTTACTTTTTAGCTCATTTTCATTAAAGTCAGTTTTCCTTTTTTCTAGAAATATTTATTTCATTTTATAAAATTTTAAACTAATTTAACTGCGATATCATTTATGTGTTATTAATAAATTTTATTTAAAAAAAATATATAACATTTAATACTTGGATTATACTTAGCCTAAAAATATATGTCATCTGAATTATTGTAGTGTTATTAAAAAGTGATTGTCTACGCTTTATCGACCTTTTAATTCTGTGGTCGCCAAAATCTAAAGATTTTAAACCACTGATGTAATTATTAAATTTATAAATGTATTGTTTAAGACATGCTTCAAAACTAAACTCTTATTCGAAATTTTAGTTCTTTTATATTATGTTCCTCATCATTGCCTACCAATTTACGAAATTTAGTACATTGGAAATAATTTGAGCAGAATTAAAAAAAAACATTTAACGTAAATTCGTGTTTGATACAAGAGTTAAAGAAGATGCAATAGCAAAAAGTCGTTTCTTTTGTGCAACAAATAAATAATAGCTATTTCTTTCCTACCATTCAACTATTAGATGCCTTAAACATATAAATTTTATTATTGAGTTGACCATCCATCAACACTAGCTAAACTGCTTCTATCAGATAAACAATTATTGACCTAGCGTATAGCAAAATTGCAATGAAAAAGTATGGGGTTTTCGAGCACTTTGGTTACATCTATATCACAGTATTACTTAATATAATATGTTTACTTTTTCAAAACATATTTATATAAAATACTTGGTAAATGCGAAGTCTTACATAATTAATAAAGAGGCCATTTCCTACTTAAGGCGCTCGTTGCTAAAATAACTGATAAGAAAAAAAAATCTTTGTCAATAATGAAACGAGTGCGGTTGTAGAAATACCAAACAGTTGCATAATAAAATTAACAAAGTCTTCTATGACTCCGTAAAAAAACTTAATGTCTCAAAACAGTTTTTTAACTTGACTTAATGTGTTTTTCCACTAAGTCCACGATATAATATTTGGATTTTTTTTGTTTGGTGTAACAATGGCATTAGCCCGGAGCTGGTAAATCAACAATATTTGAAGGTAATTTCAGAAAAGGTATTTTTTTTTTTTTTTTTTTAGATAAAGAAAATATAAGGAAGGGATGCATTTTTTTTTTTACTTTTATAGTTTATATTTTTAAATATTTCAATAAATATACTTAATAGTTTCATCTATTTATTTCTAAACCGATTGTAGAAAGTAATTGTTATTAGGGTTTTCTATTTCAGGTAAAATATTGATCTCTTTCATTCTGATATCAGCTAAAAAAACAAAAACTCGTTGTTGAATATTTTAATGGAAACTGAAAAAGACTCATTCTAAAATATATGTAAATAGTTTTAACGTAACTTCCAATAATAGGTTTACGGAACAAAATCGATTTTCTTTTATAACTGAACTTATTACTCCAAAACAAACAGTACTTTTTGTAAACGTCCAACACATTAACAAAAACGCAATATGAAAATCAAACTTATAATATAAATGTTACGAATAAAATTGAAACAAAAAATAAGCACATAACATACCTAAATTAGACTTTGATAATGTATTAAAACAGGAAGAAAAAAATACATTTTCTTATTACTGTACAGAAACCGAAATAGCGTCGACTTCAAAGACCCAAAGGAAAATAAAACCATAGTAAACGATTTGGAACAGCATTTGCAGATAGATAAAATGAAGGAAATTTTGTAAGTGATTGTTGCCATAGTTACGGGATTTTCTTTCTTATCCGTATCTCAAGATTCATAAAATATACGGAAAAGTGATATATGTTTGTTTATCGCTTGGAACAGTATCCCTGGTATTTTCCCAAAGGAACGTAAGATATTATCTAAGAGAATGGATCTACAGGAGAAAAATAGGTGAAACGTTTTTTGGAGTTTTAGGTTGCATTGAACAAGGGATAAGTTTAAAAATATATATTTTTCGATATAATAAAATCAAAACCTTCAATATAATTTTTTTTTTCCTTCCTCAAAGGAATAGTGTGCGCCTTTCAGAATCCGAAACAAATACCATTCAGATATCACCTGGAAAAAAGCACCAGAGTCTAAAAACAAATAAATATCATTCAGAATCCCACATAAAAAATATTTAACAACAATTTGCCCCCTATGATCCTCGGTTTGGATCTCAAAAGGAGTATTAAAAAAGAAAAAAGAATATATATATATATATACATTTACTTTTTATGCACCTAAATGACAATTCTTATTAAACTAAGACACATTTTAACGCTCCTTAGACCTTACATAAAACTTTTACTAATTGCAAGTAAACACTTTAATTTAAACAGTAAACTTAATTTTTTACCCAGTATTATTTAAAAAAAATATGAAAAAAAATAATATTTATTTTGCATATACAAAAGTTTATATTTTTCGCAACGTATAATGTCATATAAAGTATTTATTTTTCATAAACTAAGAAATATTTTAGGTTCACTATGTAAAACTTGTGTATCTTTATTACTGTTAAAAATAAAAATTAAAAATATTGAATAGAATTTGAGAAAAGTGTACCAATGTACTGAAAATATCAGTTTTGAGGGAAACGCACAAAAAATAATTATTATTCAAAATTGTTTATACAAAGCTAAGTTTTTGAAGTGTAATTATCATAACAAATATTTAGTTATTAAGTTATTATTTATGTTTAGTTATTATTTAGTTAAATGAACTGTATTAATTTTTTTTAAATAAAATATTAAATTTTAAATATTTTGGACATATTTTAAGTGGAATGAAATAAGACTGACTTCTGTTGTCGAGTCTTTAAATAAAGCAAAGAATGTTAGGTATGGATCGTGAATCACGGCGTCTGACGGAAAAGCATATTAATATTACTTTAGTTGGTGAGGTTTGCGTTGGCGACCAATTCCAATTTTTTAAATTTGCCTGAAAAGGTTTTTAACCTTAAATACTTCTAGCCATGACCAGGGAAAGCTGTGTTTTATAATAACGAAATAACCCCAACGATACAGAACACAGAATCCTTTTTGTTCATTTCAGCCAAGTTCAACCTTTCCATTTGCGAACATTAGAGCGAATAAATCATTAAGTGATATGTATACTGATGCCAGGACTCCATAAATTACTTAAAGTTAACCATTTTCAATAATTAAATATACTTATTTGCGCCAAAATACTATTTTACTTACCATTCCATTCTTTAAAGAAATTATTATAAAATTTCAAATACCACTAATTAAATATAATAGTTTCTTTTATATATTTACGATTGTAGCTTTTGCACCTATTTAAGAAAAAATATTCATAAAAAAAGCTATTAAAAAGTGCTCGGTATTTAAATAATACTATGCAAGTTAAATTTAATAAAAGCGGAGAGTAGTATGAGATAACTGACTTGTAAGCGCGGCTGTATGTTTGATAAAAAATTGCTTGAATATCGAGAGAGAGTAGATGATAATACTTATGATATAACAATAACAAGTTTGACAACGTATAAACAAAAGCGTAAAATACGATTACTTTGTCTTTCAGTTTAATTCTAAAATATCAACCTAAAGAAATTTCACAGCTCTGATAAAGTGGGAAGAGGTGGGAAAGGGAGGGGTAAATGAACTTTTCTAAAAATAAAATAATCTTTCTTAAAAACAGGAAAACCGACTTGACGAAAAATGCGCTAAAAAGTAAAAAATATTTTTTAATTTTACGAACGCATTGAAAATATGGAATTATTTAATGTCAATTTTATACTTATTATAACTTTTTGAAATCGGAGCCAAAATTTAGGTACGATTTTTGTAAATTGGCACCAACTTCAAAAAGTTGTAATAAGTATAAAATTGACATTAAATAATTCTATATTTTCAATGCGTTCGTAAAATTAAAAATTATTTTTTACATTTTAGCGCATTTTTCTTCAATTCGGTTTTCCTTTTTTTTTTAAGAAACATTATTTAATTTTTCCCTTTTTATTTAATTTAGCGGGGGGCTTCGCCCCCTATTTTTATTCACAACGAATTCAAGTAACAACTTGTGCTCAACAATGTATATTGTAAAATAATTCCTATCAATGCTGGTTAAATGAAATGTCATTGTTGTAAACTTCTGTTAAACAATGAAAATATTATGAAATTAGAAAATTGTTTAAAAAAACATCTTGTTAATCGGCATTTCCGGATATTTAATAGCCGGATAACCGATAATGTTTTGCAGATTTTGCCTCAGTGGATTTTTCTCTATCCAACAAAAAAAGAATTTTCGAAATCGGACCATATTTTTTTTCAAACGGTCCAGTTAATTGAGAATTCTGGATAGCTAAATGCCGGGTAACCGAATATTTTTTTCAAAGTGCTCCCCTTTGAAACATCCTCTATCAAACAACAAAAACAATTGTGCAAATATCTGAATTAGAACCGAAGTTCTGCGCGAACATACATAAAAAAAATACATAAAGGTCGAATCTATAACCTCTTGACTTGGCGCGCGATATGGCGGTTTTAATTTAAAATTTCTGGCGGTTTTATTTCGGAGTTTTAGTTGGCGCGCTTTTCAGTCGGTTAAAAATAATCTCAATTTGCTTTCTAAAAGTCTGGTTAACCGTATAAGTTTTTTTTTAGGTGTAAAGGGGCTCTATAGCTAAAGGTGTCCCCTAACCGTATACATGAGTTCTCTACCTCATCTAAAGTGGGCTTCTAAGCTAATGAATGAGATGTTGATAAATGTAGGTTAACAAAATTCAATTCAAGGATCTTAAGTTTTTTTAACAATTCACCCGATTTTTAAATTAATAAAAATACTCCATTATACAATATTTTTAATTTAAAGTTTTGAGGTATTAACTTAAAAGCTGTCTCTTTACAATTAAATTTTAAAATTTAAATAATATCAAATAGCACGCCCAGAAAAATTTATTTAAATATGCAATTAGTGAAAACACCTCTACAATTGCAAAAATCGTGTAATCGTCCGTGAGTTACAGCAATTTTTGTTTTTAAAAAATGAGATATATTGTGAGCTATTTTATCTTTTTTCAAGAAGTACTATCACCACGTACAGCCGCGGAAAAAAAACGAACCACCGATGATTATTTCGTTAGTTTTTATAGTAGAGCTTAATATACCATTTTTTAGGGAATAAAGTCTACTACACATTGATATACAAAAAATTTGCTTAGGGGACTATCTTCATACTCGAATCAGCACCAACTTTAAAATTTTTAATAGCAATACCCAATTTTGATTCAATATTTAGAATCTACGACAAAATTTATCGTTGAATATCAATTTGCAAGTCATTTGGTTAAGTAGTTTTTTAATTATGAATATCGAAAGTTTAGAACTCGTAATGTTAAATCAATATCTTAAACTTTTAATCATATCTTTCGAAATAATAATTTTATTAAGCTGATATTTTTATCTGTGTTACTTCTAAACAACCCAAACAAAATACACTAACTTTCATTACTTATATGTATATTTTTTAATTTTATTTAAATTAGGATATTAATATTCATAAAATTTATGAATAGCAACCATGCTATATTTTGATAGTGATGGACTCAGAAAAACGTTTTATATGCATATCTAAAATTTCATGATTTTCCTCTTTGTAGTGTTTTGACTATATTAAAATGAGCATCAAATGATCATTTAAGGGGTCATACACAAATTTAAAATCTGCAGAACTTAACAGAAATCTACTAATTTTGAGAATTAAAAGCGCTGTGATCGCGTTGGCATAAAATTCTAAATTCTTATATAAAGGCGAGTAGGGGAATGAATGACCACGGAAAAAGAAGAACCACGGCTAACGCCAAAACATTTTCAACCAGCGTACTTCATTTCGAAGTCTCACTAATACTTTATCCAATGTGGAGGTAGCCCCTCAAATAAGATAGATACATATCGTTTAATATCTCTGCATATAAATGTAGGAAATTAACGAACATTTATACTTAGATTATTTTGAGGGCGGGGAACATTTCTGCGCTATCAAAAGTAGGCGTTGCTATTGAAAATTTTAAAGTTGATGCGGATTCAAGTATATAGATATTCCCCTGTGCAAATTTTTTGCATATCAATGTATAGTAGACTTTATTCCCTACAAAATGGTATATTAAGTTTAGCTCTACTATAACAACTAACGAAATAATCATCGGTGGTTCGTTTTTTTTTCCGCGGCTGTACGTTCGTTTCTGGGGTAGAACCATTTTAAAGCCGTAAAAACAACCCGATGGCTTTTCGGTACACTGAGAAAAAACATCCTTTCTTAAGTACTTACTTCAAATAAGTTTATCTCAAAATCTAATTATGTGTAGTTAAGAGGTTTTACCCCTAGACGGACCTTTCAATTATTCTACAAAAAGCATATGAACTTAATTATTAACCGATAAATTTGTCCGGATTTGGCGAGGGGTCGTCTATATATTGCAAAACGCATATGTAGTGAAGAGATTTTACTGATTTATGCTGATTATAGGTCCTGGTTAATTTCTAATTTACAATTCACCCGATATTTAGCGACAATTGGTAAGCGATACAGCTCGAAGGTTTGCCTGTAAGCACCATAATCGGCTGATCGAAGGGGGTAACTGCCACTATCCCGAGTAGTCGGAGGCCGGATTCCACAAACCGCCCGCCCGATGCATTAATCGACGTTAGAAGTCTGTGACATTAGCACAAAGTGTACGTGCGTGTGCTTAAAACTGTTGGCGAGCTGCCGCTTATGACGTAATACTGCTCGCCAATTTTCAGAATCGCGCCAAGGGGTTCCGTAAACTACGAATTAAACATAAATCAATGCAGGACAGAAAATTTATATCCCTACACGTACGTTTAGCAATATATGAACGATCCCTAGTCTGATTTGGCGACATTTACCGTGGCCAAGTTTACTTACATTCTAATTATACAGATATTAGTACCGTAAATAAATTATGGGTTAAAGTTAGTTGAATATGCATATGGGTAGAAAATGGAGTATAATCTCAAGGTACATGCAAATGTACACGTTTTGCGTGTTTCTTATTTCATTTAAAAGCCAAATTATCAACTTGGGCGAATTCGGCCTCGTATTTGTCAAAGGATTGTAAAAACTTCAGCTTCCCCTGATAGCAGAGAGAGAGAGGCCCCCTCGTTATCTCGCTACGTGGAAGTGAAATTCCTCAGAGTATTTCGCAATGAGGGCTCAAAGCTTCCTGAAAGACCTGAATTTATGACTCACTTTTGTACCGGAAAAGTTGTTTATGACCAATTCGGGGCGGAATGACTCTGCTGATTAGATCTCGGTCGGGATGCAATTGTGCGATAAGCTTTTGACCTTGCCTGTGATGTGCTCTTCCGTTGGATTCAGAGAGACATATACGAGATGGGAAATATATGAGTTTTTAGAGAATGGGAAGCCATTTAAATATAGTTTCAGAAATGAGTTCGCGTGAATTTCAAAAGATATGTGTTTCCGGAACACCAAGTTTTCCCGTGGTAAATGGTTGGTTGGTTGAATTTACGTTGTTTGGTTGAATTAATTTTGTACTAGAGCTGCATGAGTTAATGGCAACGGTTCGGGATATATCCCAAAAGAAAAGACCCGGGAATACTGCCTCGTAAAAAACCGTCGAAGACGAAACCTGAGCTGCCGCTCCCACTCAACCTCTATAGAGACGGATCCAGGATTTCATGGGAGGGGGGCAATCAGGAAAATATATATATATATATATATATATATATATATATATATATATATATATATATATATATATATATATATATATATATATATATATATATATATATATATATATATATATATATATATATATATATATATATATATATATATATATATATATATATATATATATATATATATATATATATATATATATATATATATATATATATATATATATATATATATATATATATATATATATATGGAGTCTTATGGAGTCTTTAATGTTTACGAAGGTCGTGGCTCCGGAAGAGCATTTGCGTCCAGTATGACAATTAATTTAACATAACATTGGCTCTAGGCTACATAAATAAAGTTTACCATTGCAAATATGAACTTTGAAGGGGGTATCTCGGTTAAGGCAGGGTCCGAACAACTGGTATAACTGTTGAACAGGAGGAATATTAGGCAGATTGTTAGTTCTCCGGGATTTTTTTTCTTATACTATATACAAAGTCACCATCTCAGATTCTGATTAGGGACGTCATATATATATATATATATATAAATAATTTTTGTATTAATAACATAACTGGTAAAATTTCGAGAAATATATGGAATTAACTAGGTAATTAACAAGTTATTGATGATTAATTCGCTAATTAATAGCGAATTACTAATTAAAATAACTGTTGATTAGCGTTTATTTTTATATTAGTATATATTATGAGAATGGAATTAATTGTCCTCCCCCATTATTTTTGAATTGCTATGCTATTGCCGCTGTACGGTCAACTTGAAGTGGAAGCCGATAGTTATTCCTTTCTTTAGCATATTGAAGAATTATAATAAGCAAAATGAATAAGAAAAAAGTTTCGCAATAATGTGATAGTCTTTCGGGCAAAAGGAAGAAGTCTGTCTTTTTAAGCTTTGTTAAAAGTATATATTACTGCGTTTCGTTTTCCGTCATATAGTTTCTAATCTGCATTAAAAAACAAAACAAAAAAACATTAAATAACGGAACACATTCCGTTTCAGATAGTGTAAGATGGAAAATATCGGGGGGGATGGGAGAGCAATTGCTCCAAGTGTCCTATTGCTAGATCCGCCACTGCATTGGACCACTGCAATTTTAACGTGCACCAGTCCTCTCTGCTCAGTGGATTATGTTTGGTGAACGAAAAGATAGAATCTAACAATCCTCCGATTACCAATTTGCTACATACCCATGACATACATACAATTGAGCTAAAATAATAATAAACACTGGAGTGAGGATCAAGTGTAGCCAACCACTTTACACCTTTTTTTTGTGTAAATTTAAAAATACATTTCTGGCTTTCAAAAATACATTAAATGTTACACTTTTAATGTTTGGACATTAGTACTTTCTTGCTAACAACAAAAAAAATGAAAAAAAGGGAAAAAAAACAATTTTAAACATTTCTATGACGTCAAGTGAGAAACCCGCATAGCCAAGGTAGAATGTTTTCTAATCCTTTCTTCCTAATAGTATACATCCATGCGGCACGGTGAAGTACATTGTCGGTCAATAGGAGTTCTCATTCCAGTGTTTATATTATTTTAGCTCAGTGATGACACAGCTTTAACTTAAGGATTCTCATAATTTAAATTTGTTCTCTAAATTTATTTCATAAATAGGGATTGATTTACTAATTTAAAAAATACTTAAGGACAACTGTTAAAAATATAAAAATTTAGAGAGTGATAACTGTTGTTGTTTCGATATTTATCTGCCAACGTATTCCTGTTTACTTGAATGAAAATTAATGCATTTTTTTAAAGAAATTAAATAATATTTCTAAAAAAAAAAGAAAACCGACTTTAATGAAAATGCTCTAAAAAGTAAAAAATAATTTTTAATTTTACGAATGAGTTGAAAAAATTGTATTATTGAATATCAATTTTATACATATTACAACTTTTTGAAATCGGCGGCAAAATTTAGGTATGATTTTTGTAAATTGGCACCAACTTCAAAAAGTTGTACTAAGTATAAAATTGGTATTCAATAATACAATTTTTTCAACTCATTCGTAAAATTAAAAATTAGATTTTACTATTTAGAACATTTTCCTTTAAGTCGGTTTTTCTTTTTTCTAGAAAGATTATTATTATTCACCAAGAAATTCAAGTAGCAACTTGTGCTCATCAATATATATTGTAAAACAATCCCTTTCAATGCCAATAAATGCTGGTTAAACGAAATGTAATTGTTGTACAACTCCTGAAAACTCCGGTTAATCGGCATTTCTGGATATGTAACAGCCGGATAACCGATTAATTTTTTTGCAGATTTTGCCGAAGTGGATTTTTTTCCGTCCAACAAAAAAGAATTTTCGAAAATATCTGAATTAAAACCGAAATCCTGCGCAAACATACATAAAAAAAAATACATAAAGGTCGAATTGATAACCTCGCGACTTGGCGCTCGATTTGGCGGCTTTAATTTAAATTTCTGGCGGTTTATTTTGGAGTTTTGGTTTACGCGCTGTTAAGTCGGTTATGAAAGGAATAATGTACCTAAAGAAATCAATAAATCCGTTGCTCAGTCACTGAACCGCCCCCCCCCCCCCCCCCCCCTTCTTTTTTTATGTAAGAAATTTTACCTAAGAGTTTAAAAAGACCCGTCGTAGTCAGTTTTAGTGTTAATGATTGAGACGAACGTTTATTTTATTTTATTTTACTTTATTTTATTTTATTTTGTTTTATTTTATTTTATTAGAATTTCTGTTTTATTTTATTTTATTAGAATTTCTGTTTTATTTTATTTTATTAGAATTTCTGTTTTATTTTATTTTATTAGAATTTCTGTTTTATTTTATTTTATTAGAATTTCTGTTTTATTTTATTTTATTAGAATTTCTGTTTTATTTTATTTTA